>JNEU01000944.1:0-34369 GCA_000697475.1 Lichtheimia corymbifera B2541
GCACCTGCTCCAGACATTCATCTCCATCATTCAACTTTCTTGATCCGAGCTGATTTGACCGAGTTACGCACATGCAGCGTGCACTATCTACCTCATCTGACGTCTCTTTATTTGAGCGTAACTCGGCCAAATCAGCTTGGATTAAGATAATTGAATCACGGAAATGCTCGACTGGAGCAGGCGCATTATTCCCATCAAGTGGGTTGCGCAAAAGCTGGGAATGGAAAGAAGTGCATGTTTGCTGCCAATGTATGCATTGGAAATGAAGCTTGTGTACCTGTCATGCACTGACCCTTCCAGGTCAACCCAAGTAGATGTGTTATACAAACACGCCCTCCTGCATCTTTGGCTCTAATATGAGTGAGGCGATTGACAATGAACAAAGACCACCTTTTATACAGAATCACGCTTACAGCATATGTAAAACATAAAGTCGCCTGTATCTCTAAACTTTACAATTAAACGCGGGCCCTTTCATAGAACGATTCACCCAATGTCACCACCAGCCAAAGTCGGAAAAAACAAGAGGTCGACCCCAAAATCCAGTTTGGCTGGTGGTGACATTGCGAAATCGGGGATCATCGAGCTTGATCGTGTCATACTGTATCATAGCCCACTCTTTCTTAAACAATCACTTAAGCTTACAGTGGGTCAAAGTTGTGCAACATGCATTATTGTTGGGTTCCATTACTAGGGGTTTATTATCTTTGAAAATACGAACGTCTATTTAAACCTGTGCAGAATCCTGCTGCCTATCGTCTATCAGCATAACAACAAGGAAGTTTTAATGATAAAAGCAATAAAAGCATCTCGATACAATGATGTAGATTATGCAAATTTCTATCCTGCTGCCTTTCATTCCAGTAACTAGCCAAGTGGATCACGTAGAATCGGTGGGTATCATTATCGTCATTGAATCCTCGGTTGCTACCGTCGTAAACATCTTCATCCAGGATTGCAAACTAGTTACTGTGCGTGCCTTGGCTCCAACATCCAGTATCATCCATGGCGGCAAACTGGCCTTCGTCAAAGATTCAAGCCGTCCCATCCATGCCATCCAATCCATCATCATGCTCAACCGCATCCACGCAACATGATCCATCCTTCCTGCTGACGACGTACAAAGTAACCAAATCGACATCTCAGGATCATCCACCACTGTGCTTGATTGAATCGATCCATCCATAACCAATGCAAGTCCAATACGTTGATACAAAGAACTCATGCGATCGCTTGCTGACATGCTTCTTTTTCCATCCGGCAGTTGGTCAATCACTTGCTTGTTCACTTTCTATCGCAGCTCAACCAGGTGAAGAATGCTTGTATTGCGCGGTAGTAGTAGTTGATGGCTGATATGGCGAACATCCACAAGGATCCGTATGTATTAAGCCAAGTTGTCACACGTGAATATAGCTGCTTCAATACAATGGCTATCTGCTGTTCACATAGAAAGGCTGCAAGGCATGCTGCTGCAAGTAAAGAACGCTGTTTGAGATAATGATGTAAAGGGCACGCTAATAGCAACTGCCGGAATGAACGCTGTTACGATTGTTTGTGGCGGATGAGAGTGCAAGAGAGTGCGTTGTATCAAGGAACGCGTGCGTTGTCGTAGAGTGACAATAAGGCTGTGTACACGCCATGCAGTTGCCATTCAGTCAAAGACAATCGGATCAAGACAGTTGTAGGATTGACATAGTGGGTTGAAGCAGCACAATCGATCGCAGGTGGTAGTTGTACTTGAATGGGGCAACAGTCGCCAATTGGAGGAAGGAGGCAAGAGGTTGGGAGTGGAAGAGCTGGAAATAAATAGGTCAGGCGCTGTCAGACAAATACATGCACACTGTAAATTGATCCATGATCTTGAAATTGCCTCTCACGAAGCTCAAACTTGCACACAATATGCTCCACGTCATGCTGATCAACTTTGTATTAATAAAGAACCCATGCTTCATTCAAAGATTTTGAACGGGAGGATGTAATGTGGGGTTTACTATGATCGACGGAAATTTCGGACCCGCCCGGATTCATGATTTATCGAATTAGTATGAAGTAACTCGAGATTCCCCACCTCGAACTTGAAACTTGGTAAGAAGGTTCTCTGAGTCATGCTGATCAGCTCCATTCATTTTAAAATCGCATGTTTCATTATCATGTTTTGAGAATCGGGCGGCCCAAATATACGAGAGATGATGGTTGGACGGAACGCAAGTAGGGTGTATAGTGCACACCCCCGCGGTGGTCCACTTGCATTGTGAAACTTGTTCAGCCGGTCGGGCTTCGACGTGCTGATCATCTCCATTCATTTAAAAACCACATGCTTCATTGTGAGAAATAAAATGGGGGCGTCCGACGATGGAAGAATGGATGTTATATGTAGGATGGACGGCCCATGACCTTGAGATTGCCCACCACAAACTTGAAACTTTCACACAAGATGCTTTCAGATACGCTGAACAAATTTATTCTCATAAGGAACCCACACTTCATTTAAGAATTTTGTATGGGAGGGTATAATGTGAAATTGACTATGATGGTCGGAAATTGGGTATGCGACCAACTTCATGAAATGTCATTTAGTATGAATAACCTCGGGATTCCCCATCTCGAATCTCAAACTTGGTCAGAAGATCCGCTTGGTCATGCTGATCAATCCCATTCATTTAAAAATCACAGGCTTCATTATGAGAATTTTGAATGCAAACGACCCAAATACAGGAGAAACGATGGATGGACGGTCAATGACCTCCGAGATTGCCCACGTCAATCGTGAAACTTGCACACATAGTGCTGTCGGCCGCGACGAGCAACTTTGTTCTCATAAAGACCTCACGCTTCACTATGGAAATGTTGGGAAACTTATGATTTATATATGCTGTAAGCGTGATGGTGTTGCTTTCTTCTAATGGATGGGTCGACTGCATTAATGGAAAGATGAAGAGATGAGTGACAATGGCACGTAGTTGGCAGGTTGCTGCACAAATGGATGATGATGATGTATTGCCTTTAGGAAGGTACATGAGTAAACAATGATAACCTACTACATATCAACCTATGTGTCTGGCAAAAATGACTCGATATTACGTTTGGATGTAGGGGGCTGAGTTGCATGAATCAATCATAATCAAAGTTGATGCCTACAGTAGTAAGACATATTAGATTGCTCACTCATTCTGAAACTCAATTAAGGATCAGTTTTTCTTTCGAGGTCATCCCACTCTGTATTGTATCAGAATACGCATAAGGTCTTACAAGCCCGAATAACGGAGCCACCACTTTGTTAATTGTTCCACCTAAGCACACCGTACTTGATCCACAATGAAGCAGGAAGGGGCTATGCTGTAAGCTAGCAAAGTCCTTATCATTTCCCCCTAGCTACCTCCTATTTTGCCATCACCATCATCCTCTTCATCCTCAGCCATCATTCGTAGTCGTGCTCCTTCGTGACTCATTGAGAAAAGCATGGATTAGGTGTTCTTCACGAAGTAATAAGAGAAACATGGATATAGCAAACATTGTTCTTTATATTTACAACAAAAGTAGGTCTAGTATTAAATAGGTCGCATAACGGGGAATGCTAGTACTTCTCGGATATGTGTAGCACCGGTCAGCAACTGTACAACACGATCGATTCCCATGCCCCAGCCTGCTGTTGGAGGGAGGCCATATTCTAAAGCTTCGCAAAATGCTGTATCTGGAATAGGTGCTTCTAGATCGCCTTGTTCTCGATCGAGTACTTGTTGTTGAAAGCGTCGACGTTGTTCTCTTGGGTCGTTCAATTCTTCATAGGCATTCACCAATTCTTTGCCGCCCACAAAAAGTTCAAACCGTGCAGCTATACGCCGGCCCTAGAAATCGCAGTATGAGAACACAGCTGTTGTGCAAACCCATTGGCATCAATTGATTTTACCTTTTCATCCACACCATCTTTAGCTAATGGACTCAGGGCCAAAGGATGGTTGTACAGGAACGTGGGTTGCTCGCATTCAGGCTCAATATAATGGGATATAAGCTTGTCAAGAATACGTGCTGTTGTTGGTGGTCCAGATATGGATATGCCATGATCACGACAAATGCTTGTAAGGTGATTGGATGCGTCTACATGGATGAATCATTAGCGAGTGGGAAATAGGCAACATTGATAGCAGTACCGTACCATCGGCTTCCAGTATTTCTGCGATAGGTTGTTTCAACACTGCTTCAAGATGATCAAGAACATGAATGCGTTTGAATGGCTGATCGAATCGAATATTTTCAGGTCCCATGCCATGTCTGCGGTGGATATCCTGTGCAAGACCTATCATGATGTATAAGTCCATGTTCATGTGACAGAACCAAAGATTGAACGACTCACCTGATAAAAGTGTTTCTGTATCCTTCATTAGCGATTCCAAGTTGCCATAAGCTTGATAAAATTCGCAGGTTGTAAATTCTGGGTTATGATCAGCGTCGATGCCTTCATTTCGGAATTGCTTGCCAATTTCATAAACACGATCCATGCCACCAATCACCATTTGCTGCATAATTCCTTAGTTTTCCTTTTCTACCAACTGGATATACCACTTTTGTTTACCTTTAAATACAACTCTGGAGCAATACGCAATTGCATATCCATATCCAAAGCATTCGCTTGAGTGAGAAATGGTCTGGCATTGGCGCCTCCTGCTTTGCCGGACAGGATTGGTGTTTCAACTTCGAGAAAACCACGTTCATCGAGAAAATGTCGAATATAACGAATGATCTATAGAGTCCACTGTTCAATCTTACCATTCACATTCCTATCAATGAACCCTTGATCTTACCTCTGCGCGCACACGTAGTACTTGAGTTGTCTCCGTATTGACCAGCATATCCAAATGTCGTTGTCGGAACCGTTTCTCGGGATCCTTTAGTCCACTTCTTGTTGGAATGGAATGAAGACAAGGAGAAAGGACACGCATTTCATTCGTCACAAAGAGACTTGATTGGCCTTTTTTGGTTTTGCCAGGAACACCGGTGAATGCTATACAATAAAGCATAAGTTTGTGTGGAAGATAATGGGATCATTGTAATACGTACATGCAATATCACCTCGGCAAAGGGCTTGGTTGGCATCTGCAAATGATTGATGGGTAGCAACAAATTTCCCCTTGGAAACGACCACTTGGATAGTCTCGCCATTTTGTGCGACATCGTAAAAGATAAGTTTGGCACTCGATTCACGTTTGGCTTGAATACGACCGGTCAATGTGACAGTATCGGCTGCTTTCTCTCCTTGATTCAAGGTCGATGCACGTAGTTCAATGTCTTTGACGGTAGCCCAAGTACCATGGCGAGAGGGATCAAGGGCAAATCGAGGATATTCAAGTCGACTCGGTTGCTGTGTACCATGCTCTGGAATGGTTGTTTCAATGTAGCGTCGTTGAAGCGCGATGCATGAGGGGGGTAGTGAACGGTGGCGAACAAGTCGTGGCAGAACCTTGGAGACCAGTGTCATTATTTTGGAGAGGAGGAAGCTGCAGCTTGTTCCTGGTCAGCTGTCACTGAAATGTTGCTATGATGCCATATCACCCTTGACCTTTTTTCATCATACACAATTGTGCAATGAAGACTATAAATAATATCCCATATATGCTTTTATCTATTTATCAAATGAAAAGGACGTTTATCTAAAATCTATAATACTACTTCTTGTTCCCTTGTTGTGCTGTCTATTTACCTATCTGCATGCCATGTATATCTCCACCTCCTCTCCTTTTTCTTTTGATGAGTTAATTATATTATCATATAGGCATTCAGCGGGTTAGCCTCATAAGGTTGGCTCATCCAAGGATAAGATACAGTCGTAGTAGTGGTGGTATTTGCATTTGCGTTGCTGGTGTGACACCACGCTGATATTCAAGGACAGAAATGGCGACGCGTACCAGGTCTCGCTTGTTCTCCAACCGTCTCTTGCATAATGACTATTCCATTCAAGCTATCGGCTTCACTTTATTCACACGAACAAGATGTATGAAGATATACTTGTCATAAATATGGAATTGCTCACTAGGAATGGTCCATGTAGGTTAGAGCTCTTGGTGCCCTCTCCAACGACCTGATCTTTTCAGCTGCTCGTGACAAAACGGTCCGATCTTGGCGACGCACAAGTTCCAATACTTTCGAACCTGAAAATGCCTTCCGTGGCCATGAACACTTTGTCAACTCCTTGGCCATCTTGCCACCATCGTCAACCTTCCCAAATGGTAAGAGGATACAAAGAAATACCCATATATCAAAGACGCTAATAGGGGTTGCTAGGCTTGGTGGCATCGGGTGGATCCGATCGTCTGGTGTATGTATATGACCCAGCTGATACAAAGCAAGCACTCTATACATTGGTGGGTCATTCAGAGAATGTGTGCTGTCTCACAACGTCTCCTGGTGGTGATATCATCTCTGGTTCATGGGATAAGTAAGTGAATTGATTGATCCTGAATAATGGTGACATTGACAATGAGATGCTTAGGACCGTCATTGTCTGGAAAGGATTTCAACAAGCCTATACTTTGAAAGGACATACTGCTGCTGTATGGGCTGTATTGGCTTTGGAAAATGACTTGATCTTGACAGGTACAAATAATGCATGTTCGACGGAGATTGATAGTATGTCATTGGCTAACATCGTACAATGATAGGTGCCGCTGATAAGACTATTCGATTATGGAAGAAAGGAAAAGAGATCAAGGTCTTCCACGGACACACAGACGCTGTACGTGGTCTTGCTACGGTACCTGGTGTTGGCTTCGTTTCATGCTCCAACGATGGGTAAATATATTAGTAACAGTGAGGCAATGATGATCAGGATGATAACATCAAGGCATCTTAGAACCCTTCGAGTATGGACATTGGATGGTCAATGCGTTCAAGAGCTATCGGGTCACACTAGCTTTGTTTACTCTGTCACGGTACTTAGCACAGGCGAGTTTGTGTCTTCAAGCGAGGATCGAAGCGTGCGTATTTGGAAAGGTAATTTATGCAGCTTACACTGCTATCTATATAATTGATCCTCATCATCTATAATAGATGGTGGATGTATCCAAACATTGCAGCAGCCTTGTGTATCAGTATGGGCGGTCTCTCATTTGCCAAACGATGATATCCTGGTTGGCGGTAGCGACTCTGTGGTCCGTGTTTTTACTCGCGCTGATGAGAGGATGGCGGATGCGGACACGCAAAAGGTAACATCTTGTCGATATATGGGTGTACGGTAACATTTCATTGTTAACGTTACGTGCATCATCTAGCAATTTGATGAACTCATTGCAAGCCAATCAATTCCATCGTAAGTCTTTGTTTGGGGATTAGGAGAAGGAGATCAAATTACAAGCATACTTATGTAATGCATTATAGGAACCAGATTGGCGATGTAAACAAAGAAAAGTTACAAGGACCGGAGGCTCTCAACCAACCAGGAAAGTCCGAAGGTCAAGTTATCATGGTCAACAACAATGGAACCGTCGAGGCACATCAATGGAGCACCCAAACCCAAACTTGGCAAAAAATTGGCGATGTTGTTGGTGGTGTCGGCTCGGGAAGCAAGCAACTCTACGAAGGCAAAGAGTATGATTATGTATTTGACATCGACATTGGAGCGGGTCCTAATGCTATGCTCAAACTTCCCTACAACGTTGCTGGTAAGTACCATCAGGGTCAATCCATATCTCGAAACGATGCTCATCATGGACATTAGAAAACCCATACACTGCTGCACAGAATTTTATTTGGCGTCATGAACTACCCCAGGGATTCTTGGATCAAATCGCTGATTTTATTGTAAAGAACGCACAAGGTGTGGAGCTGGGTCAAGGAGGTGGACAATATCAAGACCCTTTCACAGGTAAATTTCAACTACGGATTGCTCTCAATAATTCTTGATCAACTGATCTTTGGTGTAATAGGTGGTAACAGCTATCGACCAACTCAGCCATCTTCCGGTGCTTCCACTTCAAACCAATTTCTCGATCCTTTCACAGGTGAGATCAATCTTGAAACAAAAGGAGAGCAAGCTCTAATATTCTTCTTTAGGTGGATCATCTTATCGAGGCGCCGGTGCGCAAATGGTCTCGGAAACGGCATCACCAGCATCACAATCAAAGATTCTTCCTCTTGTAAGTAATGAACAACTATGAAAGAATAGAGTGACTCATATCACATGATTAGACAACATATCTTTCCCTCAAGCAGGCTAATCTGGATGCAATCATCTCCAAGTTACAATCGATCGACAGCGAGGCAGGGCCTATGAAACTGAGTGATGCCGACATGAATGCATTGCTTGCAACAGTTGCCTATTTGCGTAATCCAGCGAGTGGTGGTGATATCAATGGACAAGGCGTCACTGTGTTAGCAAAGATTACGACAACCTGGGAGCCAGCAAAGCGATTCCCAGCACTCGATCTATTACGTCTTGTCGCATTATACAATCCAGAAACTATCAGTGCCGCAGTTCCCGATGGTGATCCTGTGAGCTTCTTTGCCAAAGTGGGTGGCCTTTCGAATCCAATGAATGACAAGGTGGCCATGACAAATGCTATGCTTGCATACCGTGGTATTGCCAATGTTTTTGTATCCCCTCGAGGAAGAACGATTGTATGGGAAAAGCGTGCCAGTGTAGTAGACGCCTTGCAAATCGAAAAAGTCAGCGTTTATAATGGCAAACCTGTAAGACTGGCTATCAGCACACTTGCGCTCAAGTAAGCTTTCTCTTTCTATTTCTATTTCATGCGCCAATGTGGGATGGGATTATTAACTTGCTGTAACAGCTTAGCAGTGCTCTTAACCATGCATGATCAAAAGGATGAAGACTGCCAAATGAGCTTGATCGGATCCCTCGCTGAACTTGTGAAATCAGAACATGACGAAGAGAACTTATACCGCATTCTTGTGGCGATTGGCACATTGGTATGATATTCAGTGGTATATAGAGGGGCGATGATTTTATGGCTTATTCACTCTGATGTACAACTAGACAAAACGATCTGATGTGGCCCGAGAAACGGCCCGTGTATTAGATGCTGCGGTGGAAATCCAACGTGTAAAATCGGAAAATGCAGGCAAGGCACGCATTCAACAAGTTATAGGTAGGTTTCAAGGGGAGGGGTGTACATCAAAGAGCATGAATATTGATTGTTAAGTGAATGTAGATGAGCTACTTCCTCTTTTGAAAGCATAATAAACATACCGCACAACCCTTTTAAGACACTCATATGACTCTTATTCTATACAATGAGATAAACATGGTCGTTCAAATCCAAGGACTAGATCCCCATGTACTCCTGCAGGTAGCGTGTTCGGTTGCCACCGGTACTCTTTGTATCACATGTTACACAGCTTGATTCTAATGACCTGCACAGCAAACTTAAATTCTAAGAATGGCGTGTTTCATTGTTATAGAAAAGCTAACTTGATAGAGCATAGAAGAATTGGATAAAAGGATTACTTTACTCATTATTCCTCAGTGGGAATGAAGAACCTGGTGGAATCAAAATCAACAGTGTGGCTCCAGGTAGCTTAGTAAAATGTTGAACCTGCCAACCTATATTTTGCATAATGGCAAGCTTGGTGCAGCAATAGAACATCAATCGAAAGTGCAACTCAAGACAAAGAAGCATCACACCAATCAATGATATATCTTTATTGAATATAACCTCCTCAATGTTGTGGTTGTCATTATCCTTGGGTATGTCAATTCATTGCGAAATGGAGCAAGCCGAAGCGTTTACTAAACTGCCTCTCGCACCCCCACCCACTCCAAAACTGCGGTCTAGCGGTATTTAAAAGTCGTATTCATTGCAGGATATCTTAAGCACCATCCTGCATCCATCCATCACAGCCATCCATCCTTTTTCCTTTCATCTTCATTATTGCAAGGTACGTATCCATCCCAATATCATATGGATGAATGAATCTTTATTCGTAAATATTGGAATACGCGTGTCATTCTCACACATGTCTTGCTTTTAGTCATGTCTGAACAAACTCCTACTTTCAAGCTCGTCCTTGGTATGTCCATCATGGCTATACTCAATAACGTACAATCGGCTCATCTTGTTGATATATAGTTGGTGACGGTGGTACTGGCAAGACCACTTTTGTTAAGCGTCACTTGACTGGTGAATTCGAGAAGAAATATGTCGGTAAGTGCAATGGCTGGTCTCATCTGGCTTCTGTTTCCATTTCCTTCCAAGATGAGGGGTTGCTAATCGACGTGGTATAATAGCTACTCTTGGTGTTGAAGTACATCCTCTCACTTTCCATACCAACTTTGGTCAAATTATCTTCAACACCTGGGATACTGCCGGTCAGGAGAAGTTTGGTGGTCTTCGCGATGGTTACTAGTACGTGTTTTGCAAGGGAATCGTGCGACAATGGATTGCTGATATCGTCATCATCATCATAGTATCCAAGGCCAATGTGCTATTATCATGTTTGATGTCACTTCTCGTATCACTTATAAGAACGTCCCCAACTGGCACCGTGATCTTGTTCGTGTCTGTGAAAACATCCCCATTGTTCTCTGTGGTAACAAGGTTGACATCAAGGTATGTTATAGAGGCCATTACATGAGTGTATGTGTACAGGTGTTAATTGAATATTGTACCAATAGGAGCGTAAAGTGAAGGCCAAGACTATCACTTTCCACCGCAAGAAGAACCTCCAATACTATGACATTTCTGCCAAGTCCAACTATAACTTTGAGAAGCCTTTCTTGTGGTTGGCTCGTAAGCTTGTTGGGTAAGTGCATTGTGTAGTGGGGGTGGTCTTATATAAGAATCATGCATCTAAATGATAAATCATAGCAATCCCCAATTGGAATTCGTTGCTGCACCTGCTCTTGCACCTCCCGAAGTACAAGTCGACACCAATCTTATGCAACAGTACCAGAACGAAATGAACGAGGCTGCTGCTCAACCTCTTCCCGAGGAAGATGACGACTTGTAAATTCTTTTTATTTTTGGATTCGCATCACACACTTTTTTACATCCATGCACGCACATTCACACTCTATTCCCATATCATTTTCCTTGACCTTTTAGCTAGCATCCTCCTCCCTTCCACTGTCCTCCTTTTCCCCCTCTTTAGATAGTATCCCAACCCATTGAAAAAAATCTACGAAATGGAAGAATTGCAAATCGAATCCCTTTATTGCAACGCAAGAAAGAATAACCAAATGTTTATTTGAGCTATTGGGGATGAATGGGTTAATATATGAGATTGAAACACGCCCGATCCATTTTGATATTGTTACCTTCTTCTTAGGACGGAGCTGGTTGGAATGACCACACTTTCTCTTACGGCAGTTGGTGGCACGAGGAGGAAGGCGGGCATAGCACTTGCGGCAAATGTTCTTCTCGCAGTTGTACTTGGAAGCAAGAGCCTTAAGCGAAGGTTCAATGATACCACCACGAAGACGGAGAACAAGGTGAAGAGTAGACTCCTTTTGGATGTTGTAGTCAGAGAGAGTACGGCCATCCTCAAGTTGCTTGCCAGCGAAAATCAAACGTTGCTGGTCTGGGGGAATACCCTCCTTATCTTGGATCTTTTGCTTGACATTTTCGATCGAGTCAGAGCTGTAATATGGTGTAGTGGCGTATGTTGCGTAAGTTTTTCGTATTCTCAAGGAGTGTATAATATATCATGGATGTATGTAAGTGTGTAAGTGTATATCTAACCTTTCGACCTCAAGGGTGATGGTCTTGCCAGTAAGGGTCTTGACAAAGATTTGCATTCTGAAAAAGAACCGATTGATCGATTAATACGATGGTCGATGGATGATTAAATGGATGGATGAAGGATGGATGGATGGATTACCTTGCAAAGACACAAAGAGAGGGAATCAGGCATCGCCTGGTCACTGCGCAAGTATACAGCTATCCCCCTCGAGCCCAATTCAGACGCCGACTACTTCCACCTCCAACTTCGTATAGCACATACGCCATCACTTGGTCACCCAATACATATAATACTCAATCTAGACATCATCGTAGTAAAGATATGTTTGAGTATATCACCTTTCCCATGTATTGCATTCAACTATATGTCGAATATAAATAAATGGGATGGCTTGTTTATATCATCAATATCATCATCGTCATTGTAAATCGGGCTACGGGAACAATCAACAAAAACCACTTCTCATCATATAGCATCATGCTTAGAGCATAGGGAAAATATGAATGCACCTAAATCTCAAAGAATTATTATATTGAAGCGTGATGTCTTTAATAGAACAAAGTTAATCAGGATGTGCAAGAGCATCCTCTGACCAAGTTTTCAAGTTCGAGATGGGCAATCTCGGGGTGTATGCCCCATACACAGTATTCCCATCCATTCTTCGTTGGGCACTCCCATTCAAGATTTTCGTAATCAAGCATGGGGTATTTATTTGTATGAAGTTGATCAGCATGTCCCAGCGAACCTTCTGACCAAGTTTCACGATCGACGTGGCCAATCTCGGGGGTCATTGATCGTCCACCCCGTCTATCCATCGTTTCTCCTGTATTTGGGCCGTTCGCATTCAAAATTCTCATAATGAAGCCTGTGGTTTTTAAATGAATGAAGATGATCAGCATGTCTCAGAGAAGCTTCTTACCAAGTTTCAAGTTCGAAATGGGGAATCCCAAGATTATGCATACTAAATGACATTTCATGGATTCGGGCGGGGTACGGAATTTCCGTCCATCATAGTAAACCTCACATTATACCCTCCCATTCAAAACTTTTAAATGAAGTGTGGGTTCTTTATTAAGACAAAGTTGATCAGTATGTCCAAGAGCATATTGTGTGAAAGTTTCAAGTTTGTGGTGGGCAATCTCGAGGCCATACTACTTATAATTGCCGTCCGTTCATTGTCGGGCGCCCCCGTTCAACATTTACATAATGAAGCATGCGTTTTTTAATTGAATGGAGTTGAGCAGCATGTCGAAGCCCACCGCCCTGATCAATTTTCAGAGTGGAGGTGGGCATTCGCGGGGGTGTGCACTATGCACCCTGCTTGCGCTCCGTGCGTCCTGTATTTGGGCCGTCCGATTCATTTGAAACATCATAATGAACCATATGGTTTTTAAATGAATGGCGTTGATCAGCATGACTCAGAGAACCTTCTTCCCAAGTTTCAAGTTCGAGGTGTGGAATCCCAAGACTTTGCATACTGTATCGATAAATGATAAATCCGGCGCGTACCCCATTTCCGACCGCCCATAGTAAACCCCACATTACACCCTACCATTCAAAATTTTCAAATGAAGTGTGGGTTCTTTATTAAGACAAAGTTGTTCAGCATGTCCAGAAGCATATTGTGCGAAAGTTTCAAGTCGAAATGGGTAATCCCAAGATCATGGATCAATCTACAGTGTGTGTGTATTTGTATGGCAGTGCCTGAACTATTTAATTTCACAGCTCTTCCACTCCCAGCTTCTTGCTTCTTCCCATTCTCACTGTTGCCCCATTCAAGTACAGCTATCACCTGCGAACGATTGTCCTGCTTCAACCCATTATGTCAATCCTACAACTCTCTTGATTCGGTTGTCTTTGACTGAATGGCAAGTCATGGCGTATACACAGCCTACTTGTCACTCTACTACAACACCCGCGTTCCTTGATACGACACACTCTCTTACACTCTCATCCGCCGCAACCAATCGTAACAGCGTTCATTCCAGCAGTTGCCATTGACGTGCCCTTTACACCATTACCTCAAACAGCGTTCACAGCCTTTGTAACTCTACTACAACACACGCTCTTGCACACTCCACCGCAGCGACTAAACGTAGCAGCCGTTGCTATTATCAATGTCTTTTACTTTATTGTCTCAAGTTACTTGGAACACCTTGCTTTGATACATACGGATTCAAATGGATGGGATGCCATATCACATAGCAGATACACCGCAATACAAACAATCTTCACCTGGATAAGCCTCGATGGAAGAAAATGACCAAGAAAGGATTGACCAGCAGCCGGATGCATATCAGCAGCGATCACATATTGGATCTGATGGATGGATGTATTCAGGTGCAGTGATGAGATATCTTGGAATGTTCCTTTAATTACTTGGAGTGTCGTCTGCAAGAACGATCACGTGGATACGGCTGAGGATGATCATATATTGGATGGGATGCTTACAGCCATGGATGATCCTGGGATACTCAAGACAATGCAGTCATGGATGAAGGAGGATTATAACGGCAGCAACCAAGAATAGAATGACACAAATATCCACTGTTACCTCTATGTGATTCACCCGTAGCTTATTCAATTTACCATGCTGTTCCCTTACTATCTTACTCGATAAATGTTCACACTACCATGTGCTATTCTTCGACTTTTTCATGGAATTCAACATAATACATAAAAGAGTCCATTCGGTTCATATGCGCAAGACGTGGATCACTTGGTTGGATTGTGGATTGAAAAGGGGAATAGAAACTTGAAGCATTGGAAAGCGAGGTTGCATCGTTATATCATCGTATCAAGATGCTTTTGTTCTTTTGCCAGAGCTTCCTCGTTTACGTACTGATAGATAAAAGGAAGGGGTGGTTGGCGAACGCTTGTACGTATTACTGGATACGTTTAGTCGATAGTGATGAGGACCAACATAAGAGCTTGTTATATAATAAGCTTGGTTCATTTTAAGCTTTTAATTCAATGTTGCATGGTTACATGAACATACGTACCATGCTTACCTATTACAATTTCCAGCATACACTATCATAAGCACTTTCTTCTTATTGCTACCTTTTCCTTTGAGAACGAATTCTGAAGGCTAACAACATCGTTGTCAGCTACGCCTTCCACACAAGAGACTTTCGGATGAACTGATTGTTTGACCTATGGTCCATGCCATGTATGAATAATTTCCATAAAGCTATCTTAGGCGGTATCTAAGACCCCTTTAGGATTCGAACCATTATGACCTCGTCACCCACAGCATTGACCCTTCAACCCCCCCGTCACCTCGTCTTGTTACACAACGTGTCCTTCTGCTACTTTGATTCTATTAAGAGAATGAATGGGTATTACTGACTTTTACAGCTGATAGCTACTATGAAAGAGATAAAACATTGGGCAAAGACGAAAAGATTAGATTATTGGATGATGGGATGGATAATGTAGGGTTGCTTTGCAGTGGCTTTTTGGTCTTCGATGACATGAGTGCTTCAATAGCTTCAACGGTCTTTGGTGCTATTGTCAGGTTCTCATGACCGTCAGGTGTAATTACGACTGTATCTTCGATCCGGATTCCACCGACTGATCGATATCGCTCGAGTACATCCATGTTGAAAAACCTTTGGTATCCGGGAAATTGGGTCCATATTTTGAGGTAGGTATCATTAAAGTAAAGACCAGGTTCAACAGTGATCACCATATTAGTTTCTAAGGCCCGATCCACAAGGAAGGGTGAATACTCCAACTTGTGGTCTGCATGGTACACTGTACGCCTAAACAAACTTTGGTAAATTCTTCTGCGTCGGTTCACAACCACGATAGCATGGTTACTTACCCTCCAACATCGTGAACATTAAGTCCCACTGAGTGACCAAGACCTTAGGAATTGAGATGTTTTTAGCACTATTATTCACTGAAGAGTATCTCTAATATCATTGTGTTCACTTACTATGAAAGTAAAACGCATACGGCACACCAGACTCTATAAGCTCTTCTTGGGTACCGACCAATATGCCGATTTCGGTAAGCTTGTTACACAGTACCTGGATAGCCAGGTCCTCCATCTCTGTCCACATCACACCCGGTGCAAGACGATCCAGCACAGCCTTCGTAAAGAGGGCGTTAAATTTTCATTCATTAGTAATCGATGATAATAATTACCTCCTGCATGGCAAGTACAATGTTGTAGATGGCTTTGGCTGATAATTACATAGGTTAGTATTATTTCATAGTGCTAACGATTGACGATCCAATGACTCACCTTCAGCCGAGAAAGTACCTGATACCGGAAACGTACGGGTCACATCGCTACTGTAGCACTGACATTCAGCACCTGCATCTACTAGCACTAATGCATCCTCGGGAAGAGGCATGTTGTTCTTGGTGTAGTGCAATGTAGCAGCACGAGGCCCTGATGCAACAATGGGAATATAAGCTTGCCGATCCAAGCCATAGCAAGCTGTGATCCAGCGGAAGTAAGCAGCTAATTGCTTCTCAGTGGTTTGTCTTGTTTTGGTGGCCTGCATTAAAGCCATATGGGCATGAGATGAAATATAGGTTGCCTGCCGAATAAGGTCAATCTCCCATGGAAACTTGATGAGCCGTGCTTCATATAACGCTTCTCGCATTGCGTCGGTAGATATCCGACAATTGATTCCCTCGAGTAATGCGGGTCGCTCTACTTGCCGCTTTTCATCGACTGCATTATCGAGCATATGAATCACCGTTGGCTTTAGTGTATCAGCCAAATAGGCAACAAATTTGCTCTCTTCCATAACAACGTCGACATCATACTTCATCAGGAGCTCGGATGTGCTATCAGGTGCACCTTTCCAAACCGTCTCAGTATCAGGGATTGTTGGTGGGATCAAGTACACAAGGTCCGTCTGCAAATCAATCATCACATGAAATCCAGGTTCATCCACCCCTTTAGTATAATTACATATCGATGTCAAATACAGTACGAAACCAATACAATAAGACGCTGGCTTACCGGTAAGGTAGAAAAAGTTGCTTTCTTGACGAAATTCCAATTCCACGTCGGTATCATCACGCATGCTGTGGTCAGCTCCTTGCATATAGATCATGGCTCGCTCGTTCTTATCAGCATCATTGTTGAGTTTGAGCAAGCTTTTCACTTTAAGGCAATGTTGGCGAGTGGGTAATTTGTTGTCGCATGGATAGATTGGCGTCTCAAGAGCGAGTGGTGACATGATGATGAGAAGAGCAAAAAACAATGACAGGGAAAAGAAATAAGAGACAACAGGTAAAAAAAGGCGGGCAATCTCCTTTTTTAATAAACAGGTCAAGTGACCAGGTGGTGACCAAAAGGTAATGCAGCGTTTCCAAAATTGCAATGGGTAGCTTAAAGGCACGGACGCGACATCGATCACTTGGTGACACATACGGCCCTAAGAACAAAACGAAAATGGGTACGTGCGGAACCATCCCCACCTTTTCGAGCAAAGACCCGTTGTGGTGATTCAAGCGCAAACCCACGTGCTACCCAACACTGAGCAGCGATGCTATGCAATCTTCCCGATGAATGTATGTCTTAGAAAGAATATCTTTGGCATAGGATGATAGAGCTTCTCAAGCTCTTACGCTGTTCAAGTGCCATCTTAGATGCGAATACTGAATAAATATGCTATGCCAAGCGAAAATTAGAATAAGGTTTCCATTGCCTTTTATATCCATTTGCCCGGGAGGTTCATAATGACCATGTAACATCTTTATTCACGCTACAACAAAGTTCTTGGCTGGCAAATTAATACATCTCCCATATACGTTCAAACTGATTTTGATATGCTTCAACCACACTGGGTATGTTGGTGATGACGATGTTTTCGTTATTGCGGTAGCGGGCGCTAAAGAAAGTTACACAGAAGAAACGTTAGCAGTCTGCCATGCTAATGTGCTGATACATCATGCTGCTCCGTATATGTTGTGTACTTACGCGATTGACCAGTTGAAGCTTCCTGTGATGACCATGCGGTTGTCAATGACAGCAAACTTGTTGTGCATGAATTGCTCACTATGGTGTATACCAATATTAATGTGCTGTCGCGTATATAACAAGCGCCTATGCATTTCGAAAACAAACCTTGTGTCATATTTGACAGGGATACCTTCATCGTCATGTAGACGCTCAACATCAGATCCCTTAGCCTCAAGTTGATCATTATCACTAATGATCCTGACATCAACTCCACGACGCTGGGCATTGGCAATAGCTCTTGCAGTGGTGTTGTCGGTCAACGAAAAGATACAAATGTGCAAGGATTCTTCAGCAGACTTGATCGCAGAAATAAACGAGTGATAGCTATCTTCGGAGGGGAAAAACATGGGCATACAAAAGACTTCGCTTGGAAGCTCTTCAAGGAACTTGGGTTCGAACGGGCCCCAGTCTTCAGGGTCTTCATCTTGCTGGTGGTAATATTGTCTTGCCAATTGTTGAGCGCGTACATGTTCTCGACGTTCGGCAGCTCTTCCGGCCTCATAAGATCGGCACCATGCATTCCTTTTCTCAGCGTTAGATTCATCATCAGCTTTGCGGGAAGCAACATCCGCCCATGACATTGGCTTATTATCTTCTTCATCCTCTTCCTCATCCTCGTTTGACTCATCCTCAGGAATCCAGTTGGGTCGAAAAGCATCTACACCAAGCGAGGTGGAGATCAAACATGAAACATAATCTTTAAGCACAACAAGGCGTTGCTTGTCGGCATCAGATTCCATGGCTTTGCCAGCCGTGGCAAACAAACGATTCATGAGCTTAAGAGCATCCTTGTCATCTTGATCCCCTCCTTTGCTTTCACGTTGCTCAAGCATGGTATTGAAGTGAGTGGAAGCCTTTTCACGCATCTCACGGTCCGCCACAAGGTATTCGGCTGATTGCATTGACTAAGGAAATTCATCGATACCAGGTCAAAAGGAGCGTGGTTGAGGAGCATAAGGAGATGGATACTGTACCCTTGTGACAAGCTCACGCATGCTCATTTGAGTGTCTTCTTCCCAGGGATTGATAGTCATGATGTTGGTTTGCTAAAGGGATACAAAAGCAAAAGAAAGATGCGAATAAAACGAGAGGGGCGCTGGCTCGCGTTTTGTGTGAATGCGTTTGTGTGTCAAGCCATAAACAACACGTACATGATGTTACGTTGCACGAAGCGGACTACGATCCATCGCTTGTTTGCCAACATGCCAACATGCCAACATACCAATAATCCATATGCCACCCATGTCATGTCGACGCCATTTTCAGTGTTGTCGAATACATGCACCCAATCGTACCATTTATTTTGAAACGTGTTAGTTGAGATTTAGCGGATGAGCTGCTGCTGCATGAAGAGCTATGGTAGGGTTGGTTTAAGGAGCGTCACCCGGAAAAAAGGGATACGATGACAGCTGAGTGAGTAGTGGTGTGGATAACCTTATACGCCGTTGGCACTACTCACCCTTAGCAAAACAGCGTTTAATATTATGGGTTGCAAGGTTTACACGTGTACTAGCAACATGCAGTCATGCAACAAGCTCATCATAATTTCCCAACATGCCTGTTAAAGTGCATGAATCGATGTCAGGGTAGCAGTGTTTACTGCTCATCCCACATATGCAGGTATATGCAAACCAGCCACAAAGGACGAGCAAGCTTAGACATCACCAAATAAAGCAACATAGAAAATGTTGATGCGAACAGCTTAAATGAGAATGATTGACCATGTTGCATTATCTTTCGATGGGATCAAACTTGCACATGGTGCGAGTGTCGATGGCTGGTGCATGTGCAGCATTACCTGCATAATCAACACCATCAGCAGCATATGCCTCACAACTCCATACATATGAAAGGGAGCTTGATTGATTATTGTGGAATGGGCTATTATACCCCAAAGGTCTTATCAGCAGTGGAGGTTTTGATGTTCTATCGCGGAATTGTATCAAAGGAGCCGGCGAAAAGGGAGTCGATCAACATTGACAAGAAAGGGGAAATGTGTGTGTATGATTGAATGAATATGGTGAGATAATGAGCAGTGTTGTTTCCATTCTCACCATAGAATACCGACATATCTCGTGCAAAGGATGTTCTTCATGTACATATGCATGCGCCCCACATTAGTAGTGATTTTCAAGAAGACCATTATGCCAACCTGTTGATTACAGGGTCGCATGCAGTGACCCATGATGGTGCCATCTCTTTCCTGTTCACTGTAATCAGCCTTAAAGAGGCATCTTGTGTTACGGTAGTATGGAAGATCACTTTACAACATTGCACAAAGCAAAGGATGCCGAGAATTCCCCATTACAAACATCGCCCAGAATAATGCATGTCGTTAATGCGACTGGATGCTCATCATAGAAACCACTCATTATACCCGTTATTGGTTCACACGCTATTTGTGTCAAGAATAATGTCAGCATGAGAACGCCTCAGCACCCTGAACACGGGAACGTGATGCAATGTTACACATCCGCAGCTTGGTCGAATAGGGTCCCTGTAATTGACCGGGAAAAATAGCAGAAGGTGCCCATTTTAGTGTGCCTGTAAGGGCATTCGCCAAGAGTTGCTTTATTGAGTGATCTATCCGAATACCACCATCTTCATACAAAGGGTCCATGCTCCCTTCCTTTATCCTATTTATTGTGTACAATACCATTGTACTATTGTTAGCGTGGGATGTGGCGTGGGCGACAGTCCTACAGAATCAACTTGCTCACTGGTGAAGATGATAAGGAAGGAGAGAGAAAAAATGCAGGAGATTGATAAGAGAGAGGAGAAAATACAAGGAAGACATGTAGCAATGCGGCGTGTGTTAGGGATGTATAATGCGATAGTATTGTGCTCCGTGGCTAATAAGTGGTATACAATGCTCCTTATTTATCCAGAACAGGTATCCGCCACATGTTTTGTTCAATGGCGCGCCTCATTGTATTTGAGCTTATCGTGCTTCAGCTGTGGCTCGATTTTTCAGATGCCACAATCGCATTTAAGCGGCGCATTTTCGTGCTCTCTTTTACTCTCCCCCTCTTTGCACTACCTACACGGCTTGTTATATAAGTAGCCTCCATTCCGCTCATCAAGCATCCTTCTCTCCATGTCGCGCCATTACTCGGTTGCCATTGATGGTGGCCCAGAAGTCTTCACCATCGACACTCGCTACAGGATTGTTCGCAAAGTTGGCTCAGGATCGTATGGTACGGTGTGCTCGGCTTTTGATTTGCATGCCGATCGATATTGCGCCATCAAAAAGGTCTATCGAATTTTTGACAAGCGTCTATTGACAAAGCGTTGCTTGCGAGAAATCAAGTTGCTGCAACATTTCAATCATCATCCTCGCATCATTGAGCTCTTTGACATGGATATAGTTGACGTGAACAACTTCAACGAGATCTACTTGGTGTTCAATTGCATGGATGCGGTAATATATTCATCTTGGCTTTCATTCATCAATGCTGACTCACCTTGTGCATATATATTCATTAGAGTCTACATGATGTGATCCATTCTGATAAGCCTATAAACATTGTTCAAGGCCAATGGATCCTTTATCAAATGCTCTCAGGACTCAAATACATTCACGCAGCCAACGTGATACACCGCGATTTGAAACCAGGTAAGGAATAATATGCCCATTTCATCTTTACATCCATAAACGCTCATTAACGTGTATAATCTTAAACAGCTAATATCCTTGTCAATGTCAACTGCGATATCAAAATATGCGATTTTGGGATGGCACGCGAGTACCGTCCTCAAGAAGATGGCCGACAATCTGCATTCCTCACCGAGTATGTGACAACACGGTGGTACCGCGCTCCTGAAGTTATGATCAGCCCAAACAATTACAGCAAGCTTAGTGAGTTATCTTTACTAGCTAATACAATGGAAGCATTATTTACATCTCAAACGTTGTAGTCGACGTGTGGTCTGTTGGCTGTATCTTTGGAGAGATTCTTGGTCGTAGAGTCTTGTTCAAGGGCCGAGATTACATTGATCAATTACACAAGATTCTTGGCATCCTCGGATTACCGGAAAGCATTTCATTCTGGGACCCATCAGAATCGGTTGCTACGCATCTTGAACAGCTATGCACGGTAAATGGCCAGCCGCCTCCCCGCCATCCAATCGATTTTAGGTCCTTGTTTCCGGATTGCCCATTGGATGGTATAGACATTTTACAGCAATTATTGCAGCTGGATCCACATCAACGTATCACAGTGACTGATGCAATGGCACATCCTTTTCTGGCACCTTTTGGAGATCCTGAAGAAGAAGCCATGGAACCAGGCACATGTGATTTTCATTTTGAGCAGTATGCAGATGATGAAGATTTGCGTCAACATGTGATTGATGAGATTATGCGCTTTCGTCGTAAGCAATGGCAGCTAGAGCAATGTGTGCGTAGCCCATCCATGCATGCTGATATGTGTTGTGGTGTCGGTACTCTCGGCAGTAGCAATATTTTATTGCGTCATCAGCAGCAGCATCAACGACATGCCACCATGAGCTTACTCGACCGAACATCTATCCAATGGCAATATTCTGCAGAGCACACACCACCATCGCCACCACCTGTTGATCAACCCTATGATGATACAAGCTCGTTGGCCACAGAAGAAGGGGCATCTATGTTTTCTGGTGGTCTGGTTGGTGAGCCTGAAGAAATGACAGCCGAGGAAGATGCGCTTTTAAACCAAACCGCTGGAATGGATGTCGAACCAAATCGTCAATTCAGGTTGCCAGCACGTGGTCCTGAGCGTGATCTTTTAGAGCGTGAGCTCAGCGGGACATGGTGAGCCCATTACCTTCATTTTTATTGCATTTTTCACTTCTTCTGTGTCCATATTATGCTTTTCCTTTCACTTTGCGCGGCTTTTAGTAATGGTTATCGTTCGTGTTAATTATGCTTTCATCTCATCTTCTATTTACATCATTCATCATGCCTATACTTTTGCTATGCTTTCTCTTATTCATCATGTTGCCTTTTCCGACTATTGCAATGTATATCTTTTTTCATATGCACATCTTTTCAATTATCAACAAAGAATAAAGCTATTTTTTCATCAGTGCCTATACTATATGTACACCGCCGTCACGTTCAAATCAATCTTTTAGTATCCTTGAATCTCCCCATTATGCTCTTCTTTGATGCATCCTCAAGAAGGGGTTGCAGAGCTCCTGCTTCCAATGCTTTTCCGATCGCCGCTTGATGCTTGGTTAATGCTTGTAAAAGAGATTCGAATTGATGATTGCTCATGGTTGTGATATGATCCATGTCAATAAACTCGGTGCATGCAATGATTGCATCACCGAATGCCTGGGAGATCCCTAGGACACGGCTTCTGATTTCAGTACTCAAGATCGGAGAGCTGAGAAACCTATTCTTGTTGAAAAGCTTGCGGCCATAGCATGGTTTGTGCAACCATACCTCGAAAGAAAGTGGCTCGCCATTTTGTTGGGCATACGGAGATAAGGGGGATTGCTGGTCGCTCCCTTGAAAACGGTCATGAAGGACCTTGCAGCGGCGACAAAGGTCAATAATGAGCCAGTTCTTGAACCCGACAGACATGCGCTCTTCACCAGATACCAGGGTGCGCTGACGGTAATAGATTTCCCACAGGTCGATGAATGTTTGATGGAGATTGGGTGTGGATGCGTTGTCAAATTGCTAGAAGGTATGTGTGCTTCCATCAGAATTCACTCGCTTTCACTCATCCAAAGTGTAAAAACGACCACCTACCTTTTCATTGGTTGATAGCGTATATGGGTCGACGCATTTTAGTTCCTTGATAATCTCATCACCACGATCTCGAAGCACAAGAGTGCCAGCAAGGTCGAGTGCAATAGGCTTTGGCATACCCACATTTGCTTGTGTGGTAGATCCTGATGCTGATGCATTCTCAGGCTTGACTTTTTCTTTTCCTTTACCATTATCTGGCACTTCTTGATGGGTGTGATTTTGGAAATCCATGGTATGTTTGCAAATGTTCAGTAGAAGATGATGAAAAAGAAAAGTTGTAAGAAGCAGGTTAGCATTTTAAAAGCATCACAAGAGGGCGATGGCACCACCATGTCATCACATCACCAGCAATTAATCACTCCGGCCGACCCAGAGAACAAGAACCTGTTGCATGCAGGTGACATTTGCAGTAGCCCACAGCTGGTCATATACCTGAAAGATCATCCTCACAGGTTTCATAATGAGACAAATATTTCATTGTTGCAGCTCAGAGCAGGATTTTGATACGGTTTTATTCACAATGAATAATAAGACAACAAGTGTGTATCGTTGTTGGAGTTATGAATGGTACATGTCTTTGCAGGGATAGCATTTATATTCTTGCCATGGTGAACTTTTTATCGAATACAAATCAACAAGAAGGAACGTTGCCAATGAAGAAAAGCGGAGAAGTGGTCCGTGGTCCGTGAAACAGCGTGTGGGGAAGAGCAACTTTGGTTCCAATCTCAGTTAGTGCATCTCAGCCGGCACCATGCGAAGATAACTGGTTGCTGAGGCACTTTCCCACAATGACGGATTCCAATCGTCATACTGGTACCATTGATGATTTGATGGTAGCAAAACCATAAGGCTATATCTACCTGGAAAATAAATGGCTGGTTTATTGAGCTGATGAGTAGGTAAAATGGATCTTGTGTTATTGTATTATTCTTCTTTGATGACTGATATAGGGAAGAGCTACTGTTGTAATGGATCTACACAACAAATTAGTCATGTGACATTGTATGAATGATGGAAAGAAACAAGGAATGTAAGTGTGGATTCTTAGGGTGTGTGCTGTGTGCTTACCATGTGTCAGCAAATGGGCTTCAAACCTTAAACGATTAATTCGAATATGTAATACATAATGCGGAGCGAAATAGAAGGAAGGAATATCCGCCTTGGTAAGCCCTCCCTGCTCTTTCTTGCACTTCTTCCACTTATGGCACAAGTCCTCTCCGTTCTCACAAAGAAGCGATCGGCGGCAGCCCTCATTATCGCTCTCGTCTATGCCTTGTTCAAAGTAAAGAGCCACTTTCAACGTCAAGCAGCTGCAGCCAACAATGCACGTAAGGGCAGCAGCACCAGCAACCAGCAGCATCGCAAAGGCAAAGCTTCCAAGCAAAGGGTTGGCGTCAATTCCCATTTCTTCAAGCAAATGCGCGAGCTCCTTCCCATTTGTATACCTGGTACTTATAAAACACCTCCATGGAGCGACTTGCACAACGACAGCTGATCAGGGTTTATATGATAGGCGTGTTCTCTAAGGAAGCTGGTTTGCTTGGAGCACTTGCAACCGTATTGATCGCTCGCACATGGCTTGATATTTGGTATGGATTGCATGTTTGTGATACGAGATACGATTATTGATTAACCAAACCACATACTCGCGAATCATACATCATTAGGTTTTCTGGATTTAACGGGTAAGACGCTGTTGTGAGGAAGGAAGTATACGTATGCTAACATATTCATAAATACTAGTGCCGTGGTGAAAGCAATTGTATCACGCAACCGGGAAGCGTTTATTGCTCGGGCAATTGTTGAATTCGGCTTTATGATGGTAAGTGGGATATGATGTGCAAGGATTCAATATGGGATATGCTGATGCATTATCGGTTATAGTGGCCCATGAGTATCGTCAACAATTCGCTCAAATTGACCATCAGTGCATTGGCTTTATGTTTCCGTGAACGGTTGACCAAGGTGAGAGAATACAATGGTTGTCATGGCAACTATCAATTAGGCTTATTCAATGTTTGTTTGTAGTTTGCACACAACCAATATCTTGATGGTATTACCTTCTACAAGATTTCCAACATCGATAACCGTCTTCAAAATGCGGATCAGCTCCTTACTCAAGACATTGACAAGTTCTCGGAGAATCTTTCCCACCTGTATTCTGATATCGCCAAACCGATTGTGGATATATTCTTGTTCGCATATAAGCTTGGAGAAGCCATGTAAGGGGAAAACTACGAAATGTGGATGAGGCTAAAACTTACCTTCGCTTGCATTTAGTGGTTCAGAAGCTCCATTCTTTATGATTGGCTACTTTGTTCTCTCGGGTGTGGTGTTGAGAGCTTTCTCTCCTCCATTTGGTCGATGTACGTTATCATTATCCCTTGGAATCTTTTCTATACTCAATGTTTTATTTTATTACAGACACGGCAATCGAGCAAAAGTTGGAAGGCGACTTTAGATTCACCCATGTGAGTTTGGATAAGAAGGTATAGGATGGATAGGTGGCTCATTCATGCTTTTTTCATGTTAGTCTCGTATCATCACTCATTCCGAGGAGATTGCATTCTACCGAGGTGGTGAACGTGAGAAGGAAGTGGTCAACAATACATTCCAAAAGGTAATGTGAAATTTGTCTCTAGATGATCTATATACTAATTATGGTTGGATGGTCTAGATTGTCAATCACGTGCGCAAGGTGTATACGTTACGCTTCTTGAATGGTATCTTTGACTCTGTTCTCGTCAAATACTGTGCCACCATGACTGCATACTAGTAAGTGGAAGGGATATGAGGATCTCAAAGACCAAATGTACTCACTATACTACAGCTTATTAGCACGTCCTGTTTTTGATCAGCGATATGGCAAGTATTACGAGCTTGAATGGTCGATGAAAGGCATGCTCAATGAATTATTTTTCAGCTACTTCTCATATGGGCGCTTTAACCGATGATCCTGTGAAGCTCATGGAAGACTATTCTCGAAATTGTAAGTTGATGTTATACCGATGAGGGAACTATCCATGCTAATACTGAAATATCTTGTAGCAAGCTACCTTATCAATCTCTCTCAAGCTGTTGGAAGACTGATTTTGACGGGTCGTGATTTGACTCGTTTTGCAGGCTACACGGTAAATGAATCATTGCCAACAGCGTCAGCTTTGTACTCATTAATACGGGTTATAGTCTCGAGTCGCCGATTTGTTTGATGTCTTGCGAGATGTTCGAAAGGGCAAATACAACCGCACTATGGTCTCTACGGATGAGGAAGAATCCACGCAGAATATGAGTGAGTAATGCCTGTGGTAAAGGTTGCAGTCTGGTGCTTATCAATGCTGATATATATATCGTTTTATAGCTGTTTCAACTGATGACATGAAGGGCAAAGTGATTGTCAGGGATGGTGTTATTGTGTTCGACCATGTGCCTATCGTGACACCCAACAATGATGTCTTGGTAAGTACTGGAGAGGGAAGGCTTATTAAAAAGGATTGACAACTCAACCATTCTATTTTTTAGCTCAAAGATCTTTCCTTCAAGGTGAAGACAGGAATGAATTGTTTGATTTCAGGCCCCAATGGATGTGGCAAGAGTTCTTTGTTCCGTATTCTTGGTGATTTATGGCCATTGTTTGGTGAGTATGAATTATTTCTTATTTTCTTTGTATGGATGCTAATGAGCGAGTTTTAGGTGGTACGGTGACAAAGCCTGAAGCTTCCAAGCTCTTCTATGTACCCCAAAAACCATACCTCGCTCTTGGAACATTCCGTGATCAAGTTATCTACCCCGATACCGCTGAGGAAGCCTTGGCACGCGGTTTTGATGATCATTCGCTGATGGAGCTGCTGGATACAGTGCATCTTGGATATCTCGTGGAACGCGAAGGTGGTTGGGATTCTGTGCAGGATTGGGCTGACGTGTAAGTATATCATACCAGAAAATTGGCGTATGATCATGCATTAAGTGGACGTTGTCTCTTAGACTTTCTGGTGGTGAGAAGCAGCGTGTTGCCATGGCTCGTCTATTCTATCACAAACCCCAATTTGTAAGTGGGAGTGGCACACATCAAGAAAAGGAGTTGTTATTTAACATTGATTATCTTCTATATTAGGCTATTTTGGATGAATGCACCAGCGCAGTCAGCGTGGATATTGAAGCCATCATGTATGAGCATGCACGAAAGGTCGGCATTACGCTATTCACTGTTTCACACAGGTAATTTTGAAAAGGAGACGGGGCGTACCATCCTACAATAGAATCTCACAAAGCAACATTACAGAACATCGCTGGTACGCCACCACGAGTTTTTGCTTCGATTTGATGGTGAAGGTCATTATGAATTTAGAGAGTAAGTAAAGATGGTATATTTGATATGTGGTTTTTACTCAATGCCATTTGTTAGGCTTGACCCTGAGGATATCAACACACCCTTTGGTTTTGGTCATGGAAAATCCAAGCCTCAAGCCAAGCTGCATGCATAAGATTACCCATATCGCACATACTCTAGAGTACTTCCATATATATCGCTTTTACCATTCTTTTTGTTCTCGTTTTCGTATTTATTCATCTCGCTATAAAAACCGGTTACACGAGAATGTTTCATGTGCAAAAATGAGGCTGAACTGGTCGTATCGCTTAAACGTATTCCGGATTGAATAAGATACTCTTTTCCTTTTGTGCCTGATAAAATGGGAAAGCCAAGAAAGGGTTCTTCAACCACGTCTAGACAAGGTGATAGTGAAGACATGGTAACCACTTTTAATCAAATCTTGCATAAAGCGGGTTACTGACGCGCTATTTCCTCTCACTCTTTTTACCCTTCAGCCTTTGCCCAACCTTGCCTCCCACCTCGATTTCATTGACCAGCTCTTGCAATGGAACCTGCAGGATCTCGATCACTTTATAGCCGTTCTGAAGCAAAGGTCCGTTTATTATCGTTGAATAGGTCATTTAGCGTACTAACTCATATCTAGGATTGCAGCAGAGGAAGTGTACATTCAAGCACTGAATGCCATTGAGTGTCTGCCACCAACACCGCCATGTACGATGCTACCGAAATTCGACAAGGAGACCACCTATGCAAAGGCGTTAGCACAGTACGAGTCATCAATCAAGCGAACAGTTTCCGGTCGACGCGAGCTAGTAACAACTATGCAGCATCAGCTTGAAGTGCTACACATACTCAAGGTAATAACCGGGGACATGGCGATCAAATAAGGAAAAGCGTGGCGTATCAGTGTGGCTGACCATGTGCCACACACACGATGGCATTCAAACATGTAGGATCATCAGCAAAAACGTCATTTGAAAATCAACACGACGCTTGGTGAGAAGAACAGCAATTATCTCTCTTATCGGATCCACGACCTCGCTGAAGTAAGTAAAGATGTTAGTGTAATTTGTCATTCGTTCTAACACGCGTTGTATTATATATATGCAACTTTAGAGTCAGAGGAATTACAAGAACAAATGTGCTGAGCTTGAGCAAGAAGACTCGCGCGAAGTTGAAGGAACACAAGGATCGAATGAGGTGCGGGATGTAGAAACTACTAAGCAGCTACACCGGCGTAGTCGCGCGGGCTTGCATGCCATTCGGGCACATTTGGCCAAAGCCCACGTGCTGGAACACAATCACCGAATTGCCAAATTGAAGCACCAAGTAGTAGACGCAGGCAGGTAGTGAAGACAATGAAATTACCCCATTCGTTGGTGGCATTTTTCTTTATACTCATCTCTTTGATATAGATCGTGAATATAGGAAAAGCGTTTTATTCTTGGAAGGCCTACGCAAAAAACAACTCAAGACGTCCCATTTGGCAACCAAGGCAAGTAGACCTATATGCATGCCACCTCATTGTGCAACTTGATGATTAACAATGGTCATAATAGCATATAGAGATCTTATTCATGGACAAATCGGAAATTGCAAAATCAGTTTTGCGCAACATCCTGGTTGTCGAACAAGCTGTTCAAGGACGAGAAATGTCGGTTAGTGAGATGAATTTATCATATGCCATCCCCAAGCTTTATATTCATTATCATTGTGCTTTTAGATGACTCAATCCATGACACAGACTTCAGAATCGATGAATGGGATGGACGACATGGCACTATTTACAAAGGGATATGGCATGCTTCAGTTTGATGTGCCTGATGCTGTGGTATATGAACATTACATCCATGGACAATTGAAAGGTAGATATGAAAATCTTGGGGGAGGGGTTGGATATAATATGCTTACGCCATTGTATCACATGTAGATGTCCAGTTTGGCACTTCATTGAAGGTATATGCCGAGGTGCACAAACGGAACGTGCCGCTTTTGGTGGAACAATGCATTCAAGCAGTGGAAAGAATGGGTGGATTACAGAAAGAAGGCATCTATCGCATCTCGGGCCGTCAAACTGCCGTCAACACTCTAAAGCTTGAATTCGAGAAGGATGAACAAAAAGTGGATATTGTTCAATACGACATCTTCACAATCGCTTCTGTGCTCAAAGTGTACTTGCGAGAGCTCGAGGAACCACTGGTTGCCATGTCACCAAAGCAACAAACAGAGTACACAGGTAATTAAAGCTGCAGCGGATACTTCACAAGAAAGGCTTACTCTTGTTGTCGATCAGGCACGGATGATGACGCATACCGATTGCATATTCTCGAAGTACAATTAGCACAACTCTCCGAGCCACACCGGCTTACGTTGCAGATACTGATAGAACATTTGGCAAGGTATTACACCATATTCATTGGTTGCCATGGAATATCTGATCTCATATTACACTATGTAGAATTGCTGCGAATGCTAAGGTGAACAAAATGACTGCCTCCAACTTGGCAATGATCTTTACCCCTGCCATTCTTCACGATGAACAAGCCCCTGATAAGGTGTTACTGGATTTGATATCACATCAAGAAGCTCTTTTTGCCAAGATAACGAGAAAGAACAAAGAGGACCAATTTGGACGCTCGTCTTTGGATGACCAGGGGTCACTCGCATCATCACTAGAATACAAGGCTCATGCACCAACGCCACATCCCTGATAACGTGGATTGTATTTTTATCGCCTCTACTTGCCCCCCCTTTCGATTGTTTTAATTTTACCAATTATCCCGTGTGCTTGCGTATAAACTCACTCTCGCGCGAACAAAGACTTGCTCTATGTGATACAAGCGGTTGCCTTCTTTCCATTTTCGGAATGTGCATGTTAATCCAAACGATACACAGTCCGTGCTGCATATGTTTGTTTGTTTGCATTGGGTATTTGGGAGGGAAATATTCTTGTTTTGAATGATGCACAATGATATAATGGTGTTCATATCATGATAAAAGGGATTGCTTTGGGAGGGATAAAACAATACAGGTGGCAATGCACACGCAAGCATGTGGTACAGAATGCATCAATTAAGCTCATGAATGAATGTTTGGTGCGGAAATCCTTTAGTTTTGGAAGCTGAAGCGTAATCAATGCCGATCACTGCATCCACCCTCCACGAGCTGATCGCTTGTCAACTGCTTTGGCGTTCAGCATCTGCAGTGTAACACCACACATCTTCAGCCTTTTCTCTCCTTTTAAATAGACCCCAATTTTCGTTCAAGTCTTTGCTTTTCCCTTCACCGACTTTCTGGCACGCAACAACAATATCAACCACGCTTCATTTACGCATGTCGAAAACAACCTATCTCGCACCACCATCCATCTACTCGCACGATTACGAGGGCTGGCTCTTGATATCAAAGCTGAGAAGACAACTTGTTTGGCGACCTGCCCCACAACGATACTACTGCATCCTTGACGGCCAACGCTTATCCTATTACACTCGCAAGGTACGTTACTGCATATCTCAACTTTTCGCTATCGGCATTGTGAATTGACGTAAATATTTATAGAACGATCGAAAACCTAAAGGAGTGCTTGATCTTAGCCGATATAGACTCATTACAGCATCACCTTCGTGTCGAGGTCTCCTCATCAACCGAGCACCATCTCAAAAGTCATTTCAGTTGGTCACACATGACAAGGATTTGCCTGATTTGATGTTGGTTGCTGATTCACGACAAGCAAAAGAAGAATGGACCACATACATGGATTACCAACGTAGCAACAACAATGTACTTGATAAATGGCTTGAGCGATACGACCTAAGCAATGAGCAGCTGCACTCACCACCTTCGCCATCCATTTCGTCTATTTCATCCGCCTCTACATCCACATCATCGGTTGTAAAATCACCAATTGATTGCTGGCAACCTGCAACACCAACTTCCCCAACGACTACGATGGATGTCAGGCTTGATCCACTCATTCATTTCAAGGCGCAAATCATCCCCTGCTTTAAATAGTGGACGTCGACGACCATCTCTTACACCCTCAGCGTCACCGATGCATTCCATCATGGATAGCCATCACGATTACTAGACAAGGTGCTATTATATTCCAAGCTCCCCTTTTATTACCAATCGCCATGATGGTTGATCCATTCGGCTCACATACCAATCCACTGATCCCCCGTACATCATCCACTTTTTGTTTTTACATATCACTGTATCATACGTTGTTGATTTTGATTTCCTCATACATGCTCCCAAAAAGATAATTTGATAATATACAAGCGAGGTCGAATTCTTCCTTGCCTTTTTACGTAAACCACTGAATGTCCATATCCATTGATATAACCTTAAGCCAAATACCAAATGTAAACTAATCTTGACAAGAGTGTCACTCGAATGCTTACAGGTTGATATCATAACAAACAACAACCACTGGTGATCAAAACGGTGGCATCTTTAAAAGAGTGCCAATCGCTATGGTGAAGCATTTTAAGACAGCAACCACTTGTTGCCCAGAAGCTACGGAAACCGCATGATGGAGATCTCACGCTTGAGTTCTTCCCCTATGCTCTTTTATGCATCACCTCGAGTTGAATGAACATGTTTTACTTGCCAAGAACAAGAATAACGGTGGTATTGGTCGCATGATGGGTTTGAAGCAGCTGGGCTGAAGACGGGAACAAGATATACCGGCGTCAGCCTGGCTGTGTGTGACATCGCGGTATTACGTGTCTTGAAATTACCTCTTCAGTCGAATGACTCAAAAGACGAGCATCGTCACCTTGCCTTGTTCGGAAAGACAAACTATTTGATTCCATAGCCATTGGAAAATATAAAAGTATGGGATAACGTTTATTTGATCCTCCATCTGTTTCAGCTACCCATGACGTCCGAATTGCTATCTTCCCTACCTTCCTCATTATCACCCTACCTAACAACTGATCGCTTGCCAAAGGTGCTGGTGGCAACCACCTTGACTTATGCTGTAACCAAGTACATCATTTACAACCTTTACTTGCATCCCACAGCAAGGATACCAGGACCATCAGTGGATTGGATACCATTTCTCGGAAATATGCGCGAGATTATCCGAGAAGAGGTGAGAAAAAGAACAATCGTCGGAACTAAATTACGCCGCGTACTCACACGTCATTGTCTTCTTTGTCTACTTAGAGTGGAGTGCCACATAAGAAATGGTTGAAAAAGTATGGAGGCATTGTCGTATACCATATGCTATGGAACAAGCCACGCGTAATGGTCTCGGACCCGAGTCTTTTGAAGGAGGTATTGACGCACCATGTTTATGACTACACAAAAACACCTGAAGGCAGCAAGTTCTTAACCCTCCTCCTTGGTAACGGCTTGCTTGTGGCTGAGGGATGTTGTATATATAGGATATGATCGAGGAATACGATATTGACATATAGCATGTAAAATAGGGTGATGTACATCGTCAACAACGTAAACAACTCAACCCAGCCTTTTCATTGCAATCCATTCGTGAATTGGTTCCAGTAATGTTTGTTCCACCTGTACAGCTATTGGATCGTTGGAAGCAAGAATATGCCGAACGCAAGGATAACAACGGCTTGATGGAAATGAACATCTCAGAGTGGATGTCACACGTGACCTTGGATATTATTGGGTTGGCGGGCTTTGGGCAAGAATTCCTAGCTGTCAAACATGAAGGCAGCACGGACCATGTTAACAAATTGAGCTGGGCATACAGGCATCTTTTTGATCCCACAGGATCGAACTTTGAACGATTCTTGCGATTTCTCATACCAGGTTACCGATATCTACCCACACGACGCAACCTTGATTTTCGCAAGGCTTTGGGCATGTTGCATGAAGAAAGTCTTGCAGTTGTTCAACGTGGTATTGAGCGAGCCAAAACCACTAGTCGCCAAGACAACCTCCTTGCACTCATGATCAACCTCGTCGATGAATCAGGAAATGGAATGAGCGTTGAGGAGCTTCGCAATCAATGTCTCACTTTTTTGGCAGCTGGGTAAGTGAAAACATTGATACGCTGCTATAATAGAGGGACTGACTCATGATGATGGATGGATACCATAGGCATGAAACCACAGCAGTGTCGTTGTCGTGGACCCTTTGGCTTCTTGCTCAAAATCAAGATATCCAAGATGCATTGCGTGAAGAGGTTACACCCATGTTTGCTAATCTCGATTTTACGCATCACATGTTCCATGACGATCCATTTGATACAACCGGCCACAACTTGCCCTCCTTTGAAGCTATCAACAACCTTCACTTGCTAAACAACGTATGCAAGGAGTCATCACGTTTGCTCCCTGTTGTACCAGTCACCAGCCGTGTTGCGACCAAGGATGTCACACTTGGTGGCCATTTTATTCCCAAAAACACAGCTATCTTTTTGCCACTTATCGTCAACCATCATTCTAAGGAATTGTGGGGAGAAGATGCTGAAGAATTCCGACCAGCCCGTTGGGATGAATCAGAAGCTTCACGTGCTGGCCCTTATGACTTTTTACCATTCTTAGCTGGAGGAAGACAATGCATTGGAAATCGTTTTGCTATGATTGAGCTCAAGATCATTTTGGGTCTGCTGATCACCAACTTTCAATTCTTT
>JNEU01000946.1:0-13243 GCA_000697475.1 Lichtheimia corymbifera B2541
ATGAGTCGAAAAGTATGCCTCGACCTACATGGTCGCGTGTACAAACAAAAAAAATGTCATTGTTGGTCCCTCATTGGTTTAGGAGGAGGAGATAAGCAATAGGGAATACACAAATTCATATTGTCACGAGTGACGACAAGAGGAAAGTGCTTCCAATGACTACAAGTTGGAGGAAGAAAACGTTATTGATGATCCACCATTGCTTTGTGAGAAGAAGGCAAGCGAGGATGTGTCATTGTTGATCCATAAACGACTGGTGTCAAGGCGTTACGGAAATGTGTAAAGGTCACTGCATGAATCAAAGGATGCCAAGAAAAAAAAAACACGCCGTGTTAAAATGCTAGGGGTCAATCTCCCCCCACCACAAACACGGAATCCCAACAAGAAACACTATTGCTGATGCATGAATCCATAGCTCAATAGCATGGGCCAATGAAATGTGAGGGGTCGTTGGATGCATTAAAAGCACCCAGAGTAGGGAAAAAGTGGTATGCGCCATTGTCTGAATCTCGGCCCACATAGCCAAGTGTAGGAAAAACTATACTCGATACGTGAATGTATTGGCTCATGGAGTAGAAGATAAGGGTGGCATGTCATTATTAAGTCATGGGTCCCAGGCTCATGCGCAAAAAGAAGGAGCGTGTGTGGAAGTCAATATGTAAACAAAGATCACCCAGAGCAGCGAGGGGAAAAAAAAAAACTCGCATCACAATGATGCATCAAATTACGTTCATTGTTAGCTCCCCTCCTTCCCCTATCGATTACAAATCGCTCGGAATTGAAGAGCATAGCAGTAACAAGTGACGAACGGATGATTCTCAATGATACTTCGTTAAACGCATTACATGAATCGATGTGATGGAAGTGCATGGGCGTGTCAAAAAGGGGATTCTGGAAAGGCAGCTGCATCACATGTCAGGTGGATGTCTCATAATACGAGGGCGTTTTCTTTTTCATGTTGTCAAAGGAAGTATCTTTTTTTCTACCATCATCACAATGACGCATTAGATAACTTTTATCTTTTGCTATCCTCCCCCACTCTTCCCAACGATTCCCAAAGGACGGACCCGTTTTCTCGCATCACAATGACGCATCAGTTTTACAACCATTACTCGCCCCCCCACTTCCCCTATCGATAATAACTCGCGTCCATTTGAAGGATACAGCAATGATCAATAGCTATAGATGATTGTGAATGTCATTTCGTTAGTCGTATTACATGAATCAAGGTGATGAAAGTGCAAGGTCGTGTCAAACGGAGGCCATCTAGCAAGTAAATGATGTGTTACGCTATATACATGTTCGTGCGTTACTTCTTCGAACATACAAAAAAGGAAACCCATCTTTCAATATACTTCCAAGCGTATCCTGCAGGTAAATAAATAAAAGCAACATATAAACCAATATGGAATAAGCAAAGCAAATCTTATTTGGTGATGGGTGTTGGTGGGTGTTGTTGATATATATATATATATATATATATATGTGTGTGTGTGTGTGTGTGTTGTGGGGTGAGTGGGTCATTGCAGCACATGTAGTGTCTTAGTTATAAGCCGTTCCACGGAAAATCGACGTTTTGCGAGCGAAGTGAGTCAGTTGGTTGCCATAAATAATATGGGCTAGTTTAAGCTCTAATTCAAGCAGCGACAATTTGAAAGGAAGTGAGGGCCAATCATTTTGGGAATGGCATAGCAAGAACGATCGACAGGCACTAAAAAAAAAGGCTAGGCCCTGAGAATAAGTGAGACCACTCAATAATGGGCGGTCATAGATATGGATGTGTTGGAACAATCATGTGCAACAAACTGATTTTGTCTCTCTTTTTTCTCTTGAAACAAGCTTAAGCATGCTGAAAACGATAACAAACGAGGATCAACACCAGCAACCGACGATCCAAATAGACGACATGGAAGAAGAGATGAATAATAGCAACAGCAGCAGCAGTATTAGTAGCAGCAGCGGCAATAATGATGGTGGTAACAGTAAAAAGAAAGTTGTATCACGGATTTCCATGTTCTTTCATCAAAAGAAGGAAAAGCAAAAGACACCTGCATCAGAGAGTGATGAACCTTATATTTGGAGTGGCAATTACATGTGCAACTCTGATGCAACACAAGCACCGGTTGAACAGCAACACCAACAAAGCCACGGCTTGTACCTTTCAACAGACCATCATCTTGACCCATTCTCTCCATCCATGTCCAGTAAGTAGTGGGCTTTATGTGTTAAGCTTGTTTATTTGCTGACTAACGTTCATTCTCTATAGCTGGCACATCTCCTCAAAACAACCTTATCTCTCCCATTGCAGCAGCTACTGCAGCTACGACGCCTACTCCTACTGCTACCACGGCAACGACGACCCTCTCGGATAGCAACCACGCAACGAATGACCTGAACAACAACAACAACAACAACAACAACAACAACAACAACAACTCGAGTGAGCATTTATCATCATCACCATCACCTACAGGTGGAGAAGGAGGCGCTGTGGATATTGAACGTAAAGCATCTGTGCGTACCAACACGACACAACCTGATGAAGAAAGTGCACAGCCAACTTCAGGAGTGGATAGTAAAGTGAATCAATTACGTGCCGAGTTACGACGTCAACGACTTGGATTGGAGAATCTCGAGATTGAACGACAACAATATCGATCAGATTGTCGGGCATTGATGGATCGTCTTGGACAGCTTAAAGAACGCCTGCAACAACGACAGCAAGCACGTGAACAGCTACAAAAAAGTTATGAGGATCATATGCGATCATTGAGAGCGACCGATGATGACCTCACTAGTATCAGTGCCAAGATCCGCAAGTTGAGACATATGATTGCTACTTTGGCTGATGATTTATTGGAGAATGTCGATCCTGTCAGAGCTACGTTTACTCTGCGTGATTTCTGGCTTAATCTACGCGAACCTATCGAGCAAATGGGCACTCCTCTCAAGCTGAACCAGATCCGAATGCTCACTGAAAAGTATATGATGGACTTTTTGATACTCAACATGACACCTTACAAGTTCCCTGGCTTACCACCCCATAAGCAATACAACCAACTGGAAATGTGGCTCAAGAATCATGACCGTAATGCGGCTGTACGTTTACGTCAGGAACTTGCACGTGCCATTGTGCGTACTTCAAAGGATCGAAACAACACATTACTCGAGGAGGAGACTCGTCAAACAATCCAAGGACTATACAAGAATCTCAACGAAGCATACCCTTACATGCAACAATATGACAAGGTTGAGAATGATCCTACGCGTCGTTATGAACACAAAGTGCGTGAGTTGGTCGAGTTTTCCTTGCAGCTTGGATTTGCTATGAAAGGTCAAGAAGTGGATATTGCTGCTACTCTTGTACAAGAAGGCACTCAGCTATTCAACCCGGCTCTTATGGAAGAAGAACAAGGTCTCAAATCAGGGGTCATCGAGTTTTGTATCTGTCCGCCTTTTGTTGTATACAATGCTATGCCATATACACTTCTCGAGAAAGGACGTGTTTACTGTCATCCACAACGAGCCTAATAACATGTATTTATCTATCTTATATCCCTCCACTCCTCCAATAAAACTCGATATCACACACGTACATCATATCAATGGTGACACATGGCGTCTTTAATAAGATGAACTGACTGCGCCGCAATTGATGAATAGTTTTAGTTGGTTCCTATTTTTTCTTTTCCCTCCTCATCCCCCCTTTCCTTTTTCTTTTATTATGCAGCATCGACAAGATCCATCAGTTTGGAGCCTCGATAAACTATTGGATGACATGTCAATCGAGGTATACAAAGACTTTTAATAAATCCTCAAACACTCTTATTAACTTCTTCAAAGTCAAAACACAACGTACACGTTGTTACTCCCAGTAGACTTTCCCATCACAGCTCCATTGCTTCCTCGGCATCGTCTAGTTCGACTCATTCACGCCAATCCACCTTCTCCATTCCCGAGCCCACATCACCTATTCGATCCCAACATATTCGTATCCCAGTAACTCAATACCAAGTACCCAACGCCTATGACGACGACGACCAACCATCATATACAAGTGCTAGCATTGAACCAAAACAACAGCATTTTTCTGTGGCATCATTTGGGATGGTATATTATAATCACGGGTCGATAATGATTTTTTTTGTATTCACTAACTTGATGGGGGTGGGCGATAGACATCCAACTGTGCTCGCTTATTTTTCGATCATCCGTGCGAGGTAAGAGACCTATAAAAGGTGATCCTAGATCCTCATAGCTAAATCGCGTAATTTGTGCGCAGCACTTGTACGATGTTGAATGGAGCGTCCAGAATAGTAACAACGACACGCTGTTGACCCTGATGCAATTTCCAGCTGATCGATCATGCAAAACTGAACTTATGGCTCTTGGTCATCGTTTGGGTATTACCACGCTATTGATCTACACCAACATGTCCAACTTGTAAAGTATCCTGCTGATAATGGCGATGGTGAAGCATGTGTTATTGAATCTAACTTTGCTATCTTTATAGTGATTCACTTTATACGCAAATGGATGTCTTGCATAACTGCATGCCCGAAGATAACAACGACCAATGGCTACAGCATCTTTTATTTGTCTTTGATCAATCTGATACACCCACATCCCGCATGGAACAAGAAAGCAAACATGTCATCGAACGCATCATCCCATATTTACGCTCTCGATACAAACTCCATAAAGACCCTGGTGCTGTCTTTGTCACTTCAACACCAGCAGTCGTTCGCCATCCACAATATGGTGCAACTTATCAAGCACAATGCAAAAATGTTCTTTGGGAAGCGATCAACAAACTGCACAGAGAATTCGGCCGCTGGCGTCCAAATAACGATAGCAGTGATGACGATGATGATGACGACGACGACGATCTACGGTTATTACAAATGAGAAAACAATCATAACCTTGCCTGATATCCGACTTTTATTTGCATACCACCATATCCTATATATAATACTTGTATTTATTACACCAAACAGCTCAACTCGCTTACATACCACATCAATACGTGTATATCGTTCAATAAAAGTGCTGTTAGCACGTTCTATCACTCTGTTCGCTAGATATAGTAGCTTGTCATAAATATGGCGCATTACTTACTTTCATTGTGTTAAGGTGGATTGGATGTCAATATACCAAAGTGGTTGCCTTTTATAGAGTGAGCACGTCATTCGTGGTAAGAGTGGGGAGAATAAGGTGTTCACGATTCAAGATCCACTCTATTTCAGCAGAATGATGCATGACAAAACGAGGAAACATTCATTCCCATGCTACAGCACTGAAGCATCCTTACACTTGTCGGCTATCTGTTCATTACTTGCGTCCCCCTCCTTATCATTATTCGTTCACATGGAGATCTTCACAACATCGTCAGCAAGGTATATTTCCAAGAATATAGCCGAGGAGTAGATTTTTTTGGCGGCAATAAAACCGAGTTCTAATTCAACACCGAGGAGCAGATATACATTAAGCGGCTTGTCAATAGCATGATCAGCATCACATCCTATAATACACAACCTACACGCTCATTCTGGAGCAACACGTCAGGCACAAAGAGCTCAATGCTTCTTATCACATAAGCAAGCAAACAAGTATATAGTTCTGTACAGCCAACAAAGGTTTATTAGACATAAGGGTTTCATGAGAATTCAAAAGGTGGTGGTGGGGATGATCCAACAGAGGTGATAGGAGGAAGTCTGGGTAGTGATGTATTAGCAGTAGTGGTAGTAGTATTATGGTGGGGTCGCATAGGTGGAGAGGTAAGAACAGCGGATGGAGGTGGTAAACGTGCAAGGCTAAGTAATGATTTGGCGGCATCCTCGGGACGAGGCAAGGGACGATGGCATGTAGGTGGTGATGGCGAAGGTTGAGCAGTTGCCAAACTGGTATCAATATCTTCAATCATAGCAATGGTGTCTGAAAGCATGGATGAAAGACGTGCCACTTGCTGTTGAAGCCCATGACGTTTTTCAAGCAGGTATTGGGTGCTATACTCGGAGTTGCTGGTGGTGCTAGTGGCGGCGCTGACATTATTTGACATATGTGAATGGTGATGCATGGTGTGATTCGTACGAGGTGATCCCATAGGTGATAAAGGTGGAAGAAGGAAAGAAGACTCCAATGTAGGTGATGATGGACCAGCACTGCTAGTACTAATGCTTCCGCGGCTGGAAACTGGCGATCCAGGGAATGGTGGGTGAGATGAAGATAAATGAGATGCTGCTGATGATGATGATGATGTCAATTTTTGTGTTGCTGTTGGTGTCTGTTGTCGTTGATTTGATGATTCAGCTTGTTCTTCCACCATGCGTTGTTCATCCTCAACATGGTCTACTGCCATTGATCCTGCTTCGCCAGTATCTCGGCCATCCTTTTTGTTAGCACGCTTTTTATCAGAGGAACGCTTTCTTCGTTTGATTTCGGTGGTCATCATAGTGATAGGACGATGAACCATATGCAACTTGTAATAGAGACCGCAGGCATTGCAAATAGCATTCCCATCAGCATCTCTACGCCAGAGTGGTGTGTTGGTGGTTTGGCAGTTGGCGCAGATGGCATCTTCAGCGTGTTGTGATCGTCGTTTACGACCTCGCATGCGTGGTGCAGGCTTATCAGGCGATGGTGAAGCACCAGTTAATCGTTCTCGTTGACGGATATCATCTTCCTGGGAAGAGCAACCACCATTGCTGCATGCATCGCACACAGGGCCTTTGCCACTTTCGCGACTCCATAGTGGAAGACGAAACATGGATCCACATTGAGAGCATCGGAACACAGATTTCCTTCGGCGGCGTTTAGGAATACTTGTTGTGTTATTGTTGACGGGTGACAATGGTGTTGGTTGTGTTGATTGAATTGTAGATGGATGAGTAGCAGTAACCATGAAGGAAAAGAGAAAGAAAGGTAAAAGAAAAAGATAATGCAAACTGGGTTGATAATGATTTGGGTCCATTCCCCTCTTCCACCTTGCCGACTCACTCTATAGCGCTGCCCCGTTATCTGCACCAATCAGCATACATCATCGGATCAATCAACAGTATTTTTGCTCTGCTCTACAACCCGTCTTATCGCTTATTATCAAAACATGTGTAACATGTCCTCTTCCAAATTGATTGGACAAAGATTAAACAACGCTGGTGGATCAACCACTTCTCCTTTGTTGTTATCACTTTTTTGCACATTTTCATCCTAAATAGGCAAGCCCATGCTTCCGTTCCCCTCTACCCCCAAACCAGCTACCTTACCAACATACAGCCACTTTACCCTCCGACCCAGGGTATATTCTGCTACGGTTCCGAAATGGTATATACGCAAATGAATTATCCCAAATGCCCATACGACTCAACACAAATGTGTATCTATCGATTGCAGAATGAAATTCGCTACACCTGCACTAACAAGTGAATGGGGTTTATGGAAATTGTCTGATAGAAAGCAAGTGTTTTGGTATGCGTGCGAAAAGTGAACCATGCGTGTACAAAAAGAGCTGTTTGCGGATAAGGGGATCACATTACGCTGAAGATTTTTGGAATCACAAGCAAGACAGAATGGGAACACTTATACATCCCGGCGTGGTAAACCTTATGCACTGGGCACATTTCATTGATATGCAAGATGATGCACTGTGACAAAGGTGGTACATACCATATCTTTTGCCCGTACCTACATTGCAATAACGACATCCAAACCAGCAGATAATTACTATTCTTTCGACAAAGCATCCTTCTTCGGCTGATTAACAAAGTTTTTATTTTTTTTTTGGTAACTGACACGGTGGAAGGAAGGCGGAGGGTGACAGTGGCAGTATTTGGTAAATGAGTAGGGGGTTTATCGCCGATGAACAAGGAACACAAAGGAATGTTTCCACCGTGCAAAAACCCTTTCCGTATCGCAGATTACAGCGATAGATACTATCACATACACACAAGCACAAGCGTACAGTATACATACCCAGGCAAAAAAAATCATGTGTTTTCTCCTCTGCATGATGGCAAATTATATCGCACGAGAGGTATCTCCAAAACCAGCAACCTTTTGACTACTACACATGATACACTCTGTCACCATCAAAAAGCCATCCATGAAGTTGGGCTTCTTGGAAGATAAGAAAACAGCTCGTTCCATTTGACAGCCACCTTCCCCACGCCCGCACGGTCGGACCAACAAAAAATGACTTGTACCATACAATTTGCATAAAGGTATTGCAGCTTGAGGAAGGAGCAAATGTACACACATCCCTTTGAGGAAGCCGTGTCCCACGTTGCACCAACCCGCATTTCCGTTATCTCCGTTTTCGCTTTAATCAGACAACAGCAAAAACAGATAACGTGAAAATGACCCTGTAAATCATATAGAGATACTGTCAAGCATGATCAAGCCTGCTTATAGTCACACCGAACCATTTCCTTTGCCGTACCTATCAAACCGATGCAAGGGCTCCTTTACTGGTTCTCGGTTCCCCACGCTATCTAAAACAGGTCATAAAAAGATTGCTTATCTTGCATGTAAACGCGATAATATCCTCATTTGCGAATAAACCTCATACCTGTCTCAATCTGTATTTAGCAATCTACATTGAGACAAAGGCACCCCCTTTCCCTATAAAGAATAGGACCTTCCAGCCGTACGGGATACTTGTTACCACAGCGTGATCTAGTTGGATGTATGAAATATACACAACCACGTACCAGAGCCTGGTAAAAGCGTGCCCGTCATGAGGCTAAAGGTTCGGCCGCTGTGTAACAAGAAGGAGCACATTTCATCAGATTCCTGCATTGTGTAGGTAACCCCAGCTTTTACTGGAGCCCACACTGGTATTTGATTTTACACTTACATGATTGAGAAATTGCAAATGCGAAGTTCTAGATGATAAATGACTAAAAAATGAGGACCGATATGTACTAGTGACCTTTACGAGAAAGGGGTTGGATGGATAATTCCTCATTCGTCAAATGTTTATTTTCATCCGAGGTACATTTATTGACTACGTAGGGTATAGAAGCAGTGAGGTTATTAAGATCATTATCTTGGCATTGTGGATATAACCGTAAATAATATCGAGAATATGGTCAATGTGCGAGTGAGCATCACCAAGTATTGAATACGAGATGAGCTATCCTGTAATCCGTGTGCTGAATTACCAGCTAACAGCTACTTCCTCCATGTTCCCAATCCAATACAGGTGAACGATGCCCCTGCTCCAACCCATCATTTCCATCACCCAACTTTCTTGATATGAGAGGATTTGACTGAGCGATGCTCAAACAAAGAAAGCTCATCCAATCCAACATCAGAAAAATCTCTTGTTAATAATTCGTAAAGTGCAGGTTGATAACCCATTCCTACGATCCGCGATTGTTACCCAATCCACTGCATATAAACGGTTTTCCTACTCCAGCCATTATTCCCAACCTTCAACTTTCTTGATCCGAGCTAATTTGACTGAGCAACGGTCAATTCATTCTACTTAATTTCCAGCTCTTCCACTTTCAGTTTTTCGTCTCTTCTTCCCATTCTCAACTGTTGCCCCATTCAAGTACAACTACATCCTGCAAACGATTGTCCTATTTCACCCCATCATGTCAATCCTACGAATGCCTTGATCCTATTGCGTTTGACTGAATGGCAACTGCCTGGTGCGTACACCCACTAAAACACCCGCGTTTCTTGACACTACGCCTTCTCTTGTACTATCCTCAACCACAATCAAGCGTAACAGTATTCATTCCAGCAGTTTCTGTTAGCGGTACCTCTACTCCATTGTCTCGAACAGCGTTCTTTTCTTGCAGCACCCTACCTCACAGCCTTTTTTTTACGTGAACAACAGATAGCCCGGTATAGAAGCAGCTTCATATACCTGGCGACTTGCTTTGATACACATGATTTACTATGAATGATGCCATGTCAGAACGCGAGTAATCTTCACCTGGTTGAGCTGCGATAGAAAACGACCAAGAATGATTTGACCAAGAGCCGGATGGAACAGGAAACGTGCCAGCACCAATCTCTGCTATGGCTACGGTGGATGGACGCAATCAAGCACAGAAACGGGGAATCTTGGAATGTTCCTTTGGTTACTTGGCACGTCGTCAACAGAGAGGGACCCTATCATAGAAACCCGGCTGGGGATGGTAACGGATTGGAGGCATTGGCGAGAGGGCTTTTGTCCTATGACGAAGGATGACTGATCGCTATGAATCACATTAGGATGCTCAAGTCCAATCGTGCTGCAGCTGCTTTGGGGTCCAGGATGATGTTGCTTACGACGGTGGGAACCAAGAATACAACGACGCATTGACATCCCTTGACTTTATATGATTCAAGCATACCTTATTCATCTGGCAATGTTGTTCCTTGTGACATCTACTTGATAAATCCCCACAAACCATGCCTTTTTTTTATTTTCATTAAAAGAAAATTGGATTCAACAGATATGGATCACTTGGCTGTTTCTGGATTGAAAGGGATAATAGGAATGAGAAGGGGAAAAGTGAGATTGGATCATTTACATCATCGTGTGGATCAGGATACTTTAGTTCTTTGTGACGTTATATATTTGTTTAAACTTCCTAATTCACATGCTGATAGCCGGAAGCCAGAGGCAATTATCGAGCACTTGTAGCAAAGATTGTAAATCGAGAATGATGCTGCCCAACATAGTGCTTGCTACATAAGATTGGTCCGTTGTAAGCTTAATTCATTATGGTCAAGAAAGAGTGGGCTGTGATACAGTACAGTGTGGCACGAGTACATGAGCATGCCATGTTTACGTATTTCTATTTTCTACTAACGGTATCTTATCCAACCTTATATTAAAACGTACCCTTCTATACAGGCCATCATCTTTACTATAGGTGTGTTGCGTATCATGCGTCTTCTACCAATAGGATCGCCCTCAACTCCTGCCCTTCAGTTTGTTACACAGAGAAAACCTTCTGCATCTTTGGCTCTAATGTGAGAGAGGCGATTGACAATGAACAAAGACCACCTGTCATATAGCATCACGCTTACAGCGAGCATATGTAAAAATAAAGCTACTGTATCTCTAAACTTTGCAATGAAACGCGGGTTCTTTAATAGAACAAATTTGCTCGTCGGGACCGAAAGCATCTTGTGTAGAAATTTCACGATCGAGCTCGCCTATCCCTGATTTTGCCATGTCACCACCAGCCAAGCTCTCGGGTCGACCTCTTGATTTTTTTTTCGACGAGACTGGTGGCGACATTGCGAAATCGGGGATCAGTGAGCTTGATCGTGAAACTTGCGCACAGGGTGCGCTTGACCCTGAACGAGCAATATTGTTCTATGAAAAAGCCCACGTTTCGTTGTAAAGTTTAGAGATACAGGCACCTTTATGATTTTACATATACTATACGTGTGATGCTATATGACAAGTGATGATTGCTCATTGTCGATCGCCTCACTTATACTAAAACTGAAGATGCCGAAAGGACTCGTTTGTATAATTAAGCAGAGAGGGCGGGGCTCTGAGGTTCAATCTTATTCGTGGAGATTGCATAATAATGGTTCCTGTCCCTATCGTAAGGTTCCAATGTTCGCATGTGATTCACCGTATGGAACCATGGTATGGTTAACAAGCCAGAATAATTAGTGCAACTGAGAGTATTCTTGTGAAAGAATGGCATTACTTGTCTCAAGAGATCGTACTCATATAAGGTCATACATGTACAAAATATAGCGCATGCTGGAAGTCATCATACGTAAGCATGTGTATGTACTCATGTCATATTGTATCTTAGCCCACTCTTTCTTAAATACAATCACTTAAGCTTACAATGATGCAAGTTTTTGTAGCAATCAGTATTGTTGGGTACCATACTAGGGGTTTATTATCTTTGAAAATACAAGCGTCTATTTAAACCTGTGTACAATCCTGCTGGCTAGCGTCTATCAGAATATCAACAAGGAAGCTTTAATGAATGTGATGCGATAAAAGCAACAAAAGCGACTCGATACAATGAGGTAGACTATCTTTCTATCCTGCCTTTCATTCCAGAAACTAGCCAAGTGGATCACATAGGATCGGTGGGTACCATTATCGTTGCGTCATAGAATCCTTGGTTGCTACCGTCGTAAACATCTTCATCCAGGATCGCATACTAGCTGCTGTGCGTGCCTTGGCTCCACCATCCAATATCATCCATGGCGGAAAACTGACTTTGGTCAAAGATACAAGCCGTCTCATCCATGTCATCCAGTCCATCATCATCCTCAGCCGCATCCACGCAACATGATCCATCCATAGCCAATGCAAGTCTATACGTTGATACAAAGAACTCATGCGATCGGTTGCTGACATGCTTCCTTTTCCATCCGGCAGTTGGTCAATCACTCGCTTGTTCACTTTCTATCGCAGCTCAACCAGGTGAAGAATGCTTGTATTGCGCAGTAGTAGTAGTTGATGGTTGATATGGCGACATTCATAAGGATCCGTATGTATTAAAGCCAAGTTGATACACGTAAATAGCTGCTTCGATACAATGGCTATCTGCTGTTCACATAAAAGAGGCTGCAAGTAAAGAACGCTGCTTGAGGCAATGGTGTAAAGGGCACGCTAATAGTAACTGCTGGAATGAACGCTGTTACGATTGGTTGTGGCGGATGAGAGTGCAAGAGAACGTGCAGTGTCAAGGAACGCGGGTGTTGCAGTAGAGTGACAAGAAGACTGTGTATACGCCATGGACTTGCCATTCAGTCAAAGACAATAGGATCAAGGCATTCGTAGGATTGACATGATGGGCTGAAACAGGACAATCGTTCGCAGGTTGTAGTTGTAGTTGAATGTGGCAACAGTTGAGAATGGGAGGAAGAGGCAAAAACCTGAAAGTGGAAGAGCTGGAAATTAAAGACGTTGACTTGCCAGACACATACATGGACACTATATATTACTGCTTGATGTTGAGAGTGCTCACCTTGATCTCAAACTTGGTCAGAAGATGCATTCGGGTATGCTGATCAACTTTGTATTAATAAAGAACCCACACTTCATTTAAAAGTTTTGAATGGGAGGGTGTAATGTGGGGTTTACTATGATGGGCGAAAATTCCGCACCCGCCCGGATTCATTGAAATGTCATTTAGTATGCGTTATCTTGGGATTGCCCACTTTGAACTTGAAACTCGGTAAGCGGATTCGCTGGGACATGCTGATCAACTCCATTCATTTAAAAATCGTACGTTTCATTATGATGTTTTATGAATCGGA